>OZ020220.1:0-48452 GCA_963971245.1 Cladonia rubrotincta | reverse complement strand
TATATAACATATAATTTTACATGCTTTTTTTTATACATATACTATATAAAAGTTGTATGTTATAAACATTCACAGATTACATAATGCTATACATTGTTAATAGTTACACAATACAAAAAACCGTATCTTATAAATAGTCACATCTTACAATAGGTCATATGTTATAAATAAATATATTATATAAAAATTATTTTTTATATAAAATTATAAAACAAATAAGATAGTATATAAAAAAGGTAAAACTAGTTATAAGTTTAAAGTGCGTTGTTTTCTATTAAATATTGTTATATGCATAGCGCTTGTAATATAGTTAGACACAACAAGTTACGCATACTAATTAAGCATGTTTTATCTTTAAGACATACCTAAAAAGTTAAGCATGCTTAATATATTAATAAACAGAAAAAATAAATAAAACCTTAAACTTACATTTATTGTATGTTGCCAACAGTTAAATAAAAAATAAAGTATAAATATGGAGATATCAGGAATTGAACCCGAAATGACGATATGCAACATAGATGTTTTACCAATTAAACTATATCCCCTTTAGCTATAACAAAATATTTTTTAATTTTATTAAAACCATATTTTTATATATTTATCTGTTATATTAATAGTTAAATTATATGTGTGCTTTTATTAAATAAGTATCCAAAAAACAACTTGAACAATAACGATGTTAAATCATAAAATATAAATTTGTTTTATATTTTTGTTTGTTGTATAAGCCATGGGCTAGAAATAACTTAATTAAAGTAGCCAACCTAAATAACTAGGATATACTTATAGTATAAACTTTTACTTTAGAAATACCTTTATTATTAATACTTTTAGCAATATAAGATATATGCACTTCATTTATAGAATCCACCATTATTATGATAGATATAAATCGTTAGGTCTCACCCAATTTAATGTCTGTAATAATTACACTTTGTCATTCAGCAGTATTTATTGCTATCATTTGTCCCTTCAATATTGATATGTCCTATTATTAATGACTGCTTAAGATCTATAATAGCTTTGGTATGTTTTAAACCTACCAGACTGTAAGCAAACTTAAAGATAATATGTACAGCTTTTAATAAAACTAAATAATATTGTAAATTTTTCAACAAAAAATTATATGATAATACTCAATAATATAAAAATTAAAGGCAGAGAAGTTGTCCTTAAAAAGGGCTCTATAAATAAAAGTTTTATTTTTATTAATTTAATTTTATAAAAGGGACACGTTATAATAATTTTTAAATATACGCTTAATGTTTTCAGCTGAACCTATTTAGAATTTACCTAAAATTTTAGGAGTTAATATGTAAGCTATTGCTTTTATTTTACTATCGTATATACATTTTCTGAGTATACGCATTTAAATAAATTCTAGCTGGCTTAATTGATCTTATTAATGATAATTTGCGGTGGACAAGTGTTAATTTGTTATCCATTAAATTATTATTATTGCTAGAAACAGTAGAAATATTGTACTTTAAATTGTTGTTATTCATGTATCCAAGAGACGACTTGAACGTCTACGATATCTAATCAGCAAAGCTTAAATTTGCACTGTCTACCAATTTCAGCACTCGGACTCGCACATGTAATAAACATATGCAAATATAATTACTAACTTAGGGCCAGAATGATTTGAACACTCATCTAAACCGTTATGAGCAGCTTGCTTTACCCATTAAGCTATGGCCCTTTATAATTTATATAACTAGATATCTAAAAGGTAATTATAATTAATTTATCTATGTGATCATCATATATAACCAAACTTTTATGTATTTGATATTATAAGATAAAAGGCGGATAAAGGAATCGCACCCTTATATACTGGTCATGAGCCGGTTATGTTACTCTTACATCAATCCGCATTAGGGGTCCCTCTTCTAACAAAGAGGGTATGAGTTAAAAAACCTCAGCACGTTTTTGTGGAATTCTCAAATACTGATCTATTAGTAAACTACAAAGTAGGCAAGCCCTTGCGGACTTCGTGATATCGGTCGGATACTAGAACAATCACAATTGAGAAGGCCTAGCGTGGCCCTCCCGATCAACAATGCACAGAGTTGTATCGTTGCTGCACCCGATCAACAATGCACAGAGTTTTGTCGTTGCTACACACGATCAACAAGCCACAGTGCCATTATCGTTTCTGCATACGATGAAGGGAATACAATACAACCTATGGATGATCGAGAGGAACCCCAAACAAGCACTAGGTCCCTGCTTACGTATAAACCGGCTGTCGCTGCTAAGTCTAAAACACTAGCTGGCTTCGGAGGTATACGTAAGCAGGGACCTAGGAAGACTAGCAAAGCTAGGCTGGGCAGACACAGTCTGCTCAGGTGCAGCCATATAAGATGGCTGTCCCTATATAATAAATTATGTACTTAGATCGGGATACTTAATATCCTCTATTTCTTTTTTAATATATTGTATTTATTTTTTAATATTTTAACTAATATGACTTTAATAAGTAAAGCTCGGTAGCATTAATAAAAAATAACGGAGTACTTATGGGGGTTTTATGCATACTGCGTAATAAGTATTTACTAATTTATTAATATTAGCTTTATCGCATATTTAGGTATAACTTATTAGTTATAAGGGCATGCAAGCCTAATATAAAATTAATCCTTGAATAGAGAGCCCAGAAGGGAATCGAACCCTTGATAGATTGGTGAAAACAATATGTCTTGACCACTAGACCACTGGGCCTATGTATACAACATAAAATTATTAATTCCTTTTTTATTACATTATATTAATTTACTTGTATCACACCGATACGTAGTATCAGCAAGCAAATAAATGAAAATAAAAAAGAGCCCAGTGCAAGTATCGCACTTACTTCTACCGATTACAAAACGGTTGCATTACTTTTATGCTAACCGGGCTTTTTACTAATGTTAGGCAAGTTTTGGTTTTATATGCGTACGTAGTATCACCACTACCCTTATCCTTTACAGTAAATACACTCCAGTATAATTATTAATATCTATTTAAATAGTTAACAATATAGGTAATAAAAGTATTGTGTGGTAAATTTTTATATGATGTTTTGTAATAATTATACTAATACTATTAATACCTTTGCTAGGAGTATTTATTATTACCACATTAATGTTTAATGTAAAACCTGAAGCTAATACTAGCGAGATCGATAAAACAAAAATTAAAGCTTTTACTGGCTATATCAACAAAGCAAAAATTAAACCTGTTACCGCCAATAATAACTAAGACCCATATGTAAAGGTATGGTGCTTAAATATATAGCTTATTATGTTGCATTTTATTTTTTATATTGTGTATACAGATTAGCCTAGTAATCTTAGGTGTAAAGTATTGACGTGTGATGTTTAATACATTACTTGTAATATTCCGTAGATATGTACCACTAAGTGGTATTTTATATGCAAAAAATAAAAAAAAAATGAGATACAGATATTTACGATAAGCGTATTATATAGTAGACTATAAAATTAGTACTTAATGCCTAAAAACATCACAATTCTTTAAGCTAAAGCCTATTAATAAAAAACTAATATTGTAGTGTTAAACTACGTATATATGAGAATATCCTAAGGTATGTTTCGTGCCTATATGCTTTCAGCACTTATCATTAACTAACGTAGCTTTCCTGCCGTGCCTTTTTACTAGACATTTCATCTCTTTCAGTTTATTACTGCCTAAGTAAATATTACTTTAGTGAAAAGTAATTACCAGCATAAGCCATGACACCAAAAATATTGCGTTCTTGGTTATAAACTCAGGGGCTATAACAAAATAAAGACAATATCTTTATCAGTTACAATAATATGGCAATACAAACAACAGGTAAACCATAGGTTAATATACCCAATTCCTCTCGTACAAGGGGCTATCCTTAATTTATTCCAACTTCCTCTAGAGGATAGAAACCATACTGTCTTACAACGTATTTAACCCAGCTCATGTAGCTCTTTAATCGACGAACAGTCGGACCCTTCATGACTCCTACATTCATGTGGATGAGCTAAGCCGACATCGAGGTGCCAAACCCCGCACTCAATTTGAACTCTCTGGCGGGATTAGCCTGTTATCCCTAGCGTAACTTTTTCAATAATCCAAGACCTTTCCTTTCTGCATCTTGTGATCATATGCCCCGCTTACGCAACTGAAAGACATGTAAGTCAAACAGTAAAGCAAGATTAAGCCGTTAAACTTGATAAGTAAAATAACTATCATATACTTAGTATATAAACATATACATATATATTTAACTCGTAGATATATTTAATACATTATGTAGACTAGTATACAACAAAAATCATTATGCAAACTAACTAAAATATAATAGCTAATAAATTTTTACCTATGCATGAAGTCATGCACAAGTAGTGGCATGGTTGTATATCTTTGTAAGCATACACACAATAAGTTAAAAATAAAAAGTGATACTATTTTCTTTTTGATTAACTAATCCCTCTTGTTGTTTTTTATATTTATTTTTTTTTCTTTTTGCTCATGCTCCTTAAGCAGGCTTAACTTGGTATATATGCTATAAGTATCATAAGTTAAACACCAATAAAAAAAATAAATATAAAAATCAACCACTTATCAGTAGACATCCGTAGAAAAACATATCACAGCACATTATATTATATTTAATTACCTTAATATGCCACACTGGCACCTCATAATGATTTAATTACATCTATATTTCAATATAGTTAAAATCTTACCTAATTAAAAAAAAGTTCCAACTTAAATGGATTTATAATTAAATTAGCGTTATATTATAATATAACACTTATTGCAAACTAAAAATATGAATTTATACTAATAAAAGTTCATATTAAATTGCAAATTGCAATCTAAAAAAAATGTCTTTGGATACTCCCAGGTACTCTTTATGGGATCTGTGCCCCGCATAAACTGCCACCTAGCAATTGTTCCTATCAAATCTTACAACCAGTAATTATATTTATTGACATTACTGGCAATTTGCTTGTAAGGTTTATATAATATGATAAATGAAGTAAAGGTGTTTCAATTGTATATTAATTACCTTATACACTACAACTCATTATATCATATTCAGTAACTAGCAACAGTAAAGCTGCATAGGGTCTTCTCGTCCAACTAAAGGTAAACTGTATCTGCACAGTTATTCCAATTTCACCGAGCCAATCATAGAGACAGCTGTTGTATCGTTACATCATTCATGCAAGACCGCATTTAACGGCCAAGGTATTACGCTACCTTAGGACCCTTATAGGTAAGGCCGCCATTGAACGGGGTTTCCATCAAAGCCTAGCTTATTTTATTTAACTAAGCAAATTAGTTAACCAGCCGCCATCGGGCAGAGATCACACTCAATACATCGAATTTATTTCTTCGCAGCGTGCTTTGTTTTAATTAAACAGTCGTACAACACCATTCTATGCCTCCTCTTTCTTGTCTGATATTAATCAGAAGAAATGGCCCACCTTATCCCGAAGTTACGAGAGTCAATTTGCCGAGTTCCTTAATGATTGTTAGCTCGAACGCCTTCGTATTCTCTACTTGCTCACTTGTGTTAGTATTTAGGTACGGTATTATAGCGTAAGCTTACAATATATTTTGTTTACTTTTTTATCTTACAATATATTTTGTTTACTTTCATATATTACTTACGGAGCTTACAGTTTTCCAGAACATTATTCACTTAATTTACTTAAAATATTAGTAAACAGGTTCCGTTTTCCCTTTAAAAATATATTATTAAAATAATAATTCAAGGAAGAAGCGGAGTTTCAGTTACTACGTAAATAAAAAACGTTAATTACTGTAAACTCTAGGTTTTCTCATCGTTTATACCATTAGGTAATTTGTCATAACTCTCGACTATTTAGATGTAGATCTTAAATATATACTATATATAGATAATCGTAAGCTATGAAAAAAAATAAACTTAGAGGCCGTAACTTTAGTAAATTCCATAAGCTTTAGGCGAGGATTATACGACATTTCTGTCCTAATGATCCTTTATCGTTACTCATGTCAGCATTATCACTTGGGCTTATTTAGTCCAGAGAATAATAAATTAAACTCTAGGCAATTTAATCCTTATAAAGGATTAAAAATGGCTACCCAATGTTCCGCTACCCCATATATACAATATATAATATACACATTAATATATATGGACAAGGTATCGGTATTTTGTTTAGATCCGTTAAATTTTCGGTGCTTTTATCCATAAAATAGAAAACCAGTGCTCTGTTACGAGGTCTTCAAAAAATGGCCGCTTCTAAGCCTATTCCCTGGCCGATTGGGATAAATACTGCCTTAATTTCACTTAACAAAAATTTTGGAACCTTATTAACTCTTGTTCTGGGCTATTTCCCTTTAGACATACAACCTTATCGTACTATGTCCGATTATTCAATATACATATCTAGTCCTTCCGAGAACAAATACTCACTGATAGAGTCTTCACGACCCCCCAATGTCCACAAAAAGTATATTTTTATTTATATTACAAAAAAAAGGCATACATGCATACTTACGTAGCGTTAGCTAATATAAGCACACAAGCAAGCTGTTATTATTTGATTAATATAAAAATAAATACTGGTTGCATGAGATCACAATTCTGTACCTTCTGATATTCTATTTAAATTACCTACTTATATAGGTTTCGCAGAAAACCAGCTATCCTAGTCAGAATTGTCTTTCACTAACTTACCACAATTCTTCGGATATCTTTACAACGATAACCCGTTCGGACTTTTATAATCCTGATCATGGTAAGATCACTAGGCTTCGGGTCTAATTTCGATACTATATCATTATATCATAATTGTTTTATCTTTGCATTATTGCTCGCATCGAATATTAACTTGCTGACCCATTATGCAAAAGGTACGCTCTCATTGTTTATTTAAACTATTTTTGAGCTGCTTATAAAATTACTATTTCAATCCTTTCCCTCACGGTACTTATCGCTATCGCTTATATATTATATTTAGTCTTAGAGGAAGGTTCCCCTTTCATTCAAACAGATATGCACTCCATTTTACTTTTTCCTTTATGTACGTAACACCAGCTCGTTTAGTTTAACAAGCATGTGTCTTTTTCTTTTTTTTATTATGATAACTACCTAAGCTTGTTCAGTATTACAAGCAAGCATTAAATTTTTTAAATAACAAAATGCTAGAGCAATCAAAAATAGAAAAAATGAAAAAGACCTAATACAAAAATGAGACTTATTCTGTTTCATTCACATTACTTAAGAAATCTCTTTTGATTTATTTTCCTGAAGTTATTAAGATATTTCAATTCACTTCGTTTTTTAGATATTTAATTTATTATTAGAATTATTGTTTTGTTGGCCCCGTGGGCTCTATTTAATATATAGCTATGATTCCATAACAATTTCTTTGTATACTTGTGTGCTGCGCATTATTATATTTTTTCATTTCTTCCATACTTTATAATAATGCGCAGCAAAATAATATTATCCATATCATCTGTATCATTACTGTATATTGTAAGTTTATTTTTTATAAAAAATTATTTGTGTGCATAACTTGCTTATAAAATAAATTATGCGACAAATCAGCAATATATGTATAAATAAATTGACATGCCATTAGTAAACATGACATAATAAAACGATAATTACTATAAAACGATAATTACTATAAAACGATAATTACTATAAAACGATAATTACTATATAAAATTAATACACATAAATTCGGGTCATTATGATTCGAACATAAAAATTCCTCATCCCAAATGAGGCGCCCAACCTACCAGGCTCTAACCCGTATTGACATATATATATAATAATCAAGTATGATATAAATATATTATAATGATATATAATAAATTATTTATTTGTATTTACGAAGTTATGTTATAGAAAGCAGCTTATTTTTTTATGATAAGGCATTGTTACAGAGAATATCCGATTCGAACGGATGTGGTCAAATGAACCGAATAAGTTTCAAGCTTATCACCTTAGACCACTCGGTCAATTCTCTTTTATTATATGATTATGGCACATTTAGGGCATGCCTCGGTGAATACGATCCAAACATATCATAAATTACAAGCATTATAATTGATTCCTCAGCGAATTGAACGCCAAACCTACTCTTATCAAAAGTATACTTTACCTATTAAGTTAAGGAACCTTGTAATATGTAGCAATATATTGTATAAATGTTTATGTTTGAAAAAATAATAAAAATAAAGCAAGATTAATTGTTGTTATATAATTTGCTGATCTTGCAAGCAAGATATCGTAAACTGTACATACTTATTTTTTTTTAATAAGCATGCTTTATCCTAGCTTACCCCATAGACTAAATTTAATGCATGTTTTACTCCATTTATTACAATATTTTCCTATATTTTCCTTTATTTTACTTTATTTTCCTTTATTTTCCTTTATTTTCCTATCTTTTCCTTTATTTTCCTTTATTTTATTTGCATGTAATATGAGTAGTGTTTCACATAAAAATTGTGAAACACCAGTAAAAATAAGTGCAAATAATTAATAAACAAAAAACGTAGCATAAAAAACAATATTAAGAGCTAAAACTAGCACAGATTTATTGCTTATATGTCATAATTATAATATGTATAACAATAAGCATAAAAGAAAAACAAAAGATAAAAAGAAATAAATTAGTAAACTATTTACACTAAATATCTATAGTAAAGCCTTAATAAGATAATATTAATCTAATAAAACAGGCGGGAAAAAGATGATTCGAACATCTAGGTGTTAATTACACAATATTTAGCAAATACATTGCCTTACCATTGGCTATTTTCCCTTCACATATTGCTTCAAAATAAACACTAAGTAGTCTGCTATATATGTATTAGTATATAAATGTACGAGTTAGACCGGCCTCGATCCGGCATCCACTTTCTCGACAAGAAAGGACTTTGCCTATTAAGTTACTAACCCTATGTGTATTTTTACTTTTTTTATTAGCTACATCCTTATTTTTTAAAGCATAACATACTTTGTATAAGAAATCAAGCATTAATAAGACTTAATGTAATAAGCCTGTTCAACCCCTGATACTTAGTAAGCTTTGCATGAAAAAATTAAACCTTAATTGAAGCAATGTACCAAGGCATACTATAATGTCTATATGATATAAGCAAAAGATAAATATAATAAAAATACACCGTATCATATTACGGCCAGTCGGTATCGAACCGACACACTTTGTTTGGAAGACAAATGGTCTACCATTAACCTATGCCCGTTATTAATATTTTAACATTAATAAATATTTTTTTTGAAAACTAATGTAATTATATAATCACCCTTTATTTACCGCTAAATTTTTGTATATAAACTATGTTAAATTTAATAATTAGATATCTGTATTATATTGTAAATCGGTTTTACGATCATACTTATAATATGGTTTATTATTTGTGTAAAGTTTATATTTGTTTATGTTGTTAAAAACAATTATGACCCTCAATAGTAAATGGATATAAACAAAATTAATCAAACTATATCAACGAAATGCCAATAAAGTATGGAAGTCTCAAAACCCAAATGATGATTTTCAGTAAAATGATAAGCTAGAAATCTTCAGAAACCTACTGCAATAAAAGCAGTCCCTATCATTACATGTAGGCCGTGAAAACCTGTACCAAAATAAAAACAAGAACCATATGTACTATCAGATAATGTAAATGAAGAAACTGTATATTCTAAGCCTTGTAAAGCAGTAAATATTATAGCTAATACTATTGTATAAAATATTCCATGTAAGCCTCCTTTTCTGTATCCTTGTATTAAACAATGATGAGCAAAAGTAACTGTAAAACCAGATGATAATAATATTACTGTATTAAGTAAAGGTAATTCAAAAGGGTTAACGGAATCTATACCTTTAGGTGGTCATTGAGCTCCGATTTCTACAGCTGGTGATAAGGCACTGTGAAAAAAAGTTCAAAATATTGCTAAGAAAAATAAAGCTTCACTTACTATAAATAGACCAACACCCATGTTCAATCCTCTTTGTACTGCTAAAGTATGATTACCTAAATATGTTGCTTCACTGATTATATCTCTAAATCAAAATGACATAGAAAGTATTACGGATAATAAACCCAAAAACACGAAATCTTGTGCAGAAAAAAACCCATGCATAGTAAGTACACCTGATGTAGTAAGTATTAAAAGAGATATAGAAGTATATATAGGTCAAGGTGAAGGTGATACTAAGTGAAACGGATGAACCTGAAAACTGTTTCTTGTTTTATATATCATATTTATTGTTTATTTTACTTGCGCATACTATGTTTTTCTGACATTTTATGCTTTATTTATTGCTAATTTTATATCATGTTTTACATATGCCTTAATTTTTATTATTGCTTATTGCTCATAGTCCTCAAAGTTACATGAAATAAACCAAACTAAAAGTAAGGGACACGAAGTTAAGCATATAACTATGCATGCTTAACTATGCATGCTTAACTTCGTAAAAAGAGGAAGATCTGGATAACACAAAGTGATGTTTTTGTTAGCTTACTTTGTCAAACGTGCCAGAAATAATGCAACATAAAAACCACAACAATCAGCTAATATATATTAAAATGATTATATCAAATAAGACCTGTGGGATTTGAACCCACGTATTAATGATTAAAAGTCATACATTCTACCAATTAAACTAAGGTCTCTATTTTTATTTATGTATTGTGAAAATAGCTTATACTAGTCTCTATAATCAGATATTTTTTTGCACTTACTATGCATGGGTTTTTTTCTGCACAAGATTTCGTGTTTTTGGGTTTATTATCCGTAATACTTTCTATGTCATTTTAATTTAGAAATATTATCATAAAAGTAACTTCTAAAGCAATCAATAAAAAGAAAGATCACAAGAAATGAAATATAAGTGCTTATTATATATATATGTGAAAAATATAATACACAGTATAATTAAAATATTAAGATTAGCCTACGTTGCTTTCGCATATTTAAAGGAAAAAAGTTACCATATTTTCTCTTTACAGCTTAACTGTGACGTTTAAAACGTTATAAAACTAATTAATTTTTTTGCTTTATTGTTATAACAATAGCACCAACCATGGCCAACAGTAATATAATAGAAGTTATTATTAATCATATAGAGTAGCTAGTGTACATAATATTACCTATACTAGAAATATGAGCTGTTTCTGTCATACTACCATCTCAAAATTTAGATGTTACATACAATATTTGCTTACTTTGGTTAGTACTAAAAAAATTAAAAAACATAAATATGTACTCACTAGGCTTGGTGTTAAGATTTAAATCATTTAAATAAAATTTTAAATCATCCATAAAATTGCCTTTAAAGCTAGAAGCATTCATGGTTAACATATTAAGAGGTAATATTTGATAAACAGAGTAATTAAAAGAGATAACGATAATCATTGCTAAAGGGATGCTACCACTCGTATCGTTTAAAAGTTCAGATATTCTAACATTAATTAACATTAATATAAATAAAAATAATATAGATACTGCCCCAACATAAACCAATAAGTAAGATAATCCTATAAAGTTTATACCTAATATAAACAGATAACAAGCTATACTCAAAAAAAGGCCTATTAAAAACAACACCGAAACTATGGGATTTTTGCTGATTATAACAAAGATACCTGCTAGTATAGATGCCCCTGAAATAATATTTAAAAACTCAGACTTATACCCGTTGGTGTAAGTTTCGTCTATAAGCAATAAACTAAACATAATATTAAGTCGTATATATCTGTCTTAATATATAATAAAAAACAATAATAAATATTGCATTATTACCGTACTTATTCTATATAAGAAATTGCTAATTAACTATACATATGTTTTCAAATAAAAGAGACATGTGTAAGACTCGAACTTACAATCCTTGTGGCCGAAACACATCGCTTAACCAATTAAGCTAACATGCCTTATATGTATGTATGCATAAGATTTTTATCTAAAAATACCTATATATGTCTATGCTTTTCAATTACTTTTATATAGCAGTTTTAATTTTTTTATTATGTTACACACACTTTTATTTCCCTTGAATGTTACAAACAAAGTAAATATTACTATGCTACAATCATAATTATGATAAGGGAAAACATAGAAAAATCTATAAAAATTAATAAAAAATAAAACCACGTGAGGTTATAAGATGTGATTGCATAATTTCGTAAGCATATACACCACCTAGTGTGTAATAAATAAGCAATATTGATCTTTATAAATATATAGTTATATAACGAGAGGCATGTAAACTACAAAATTAAATTGTGAACATGTACATTAAAAATTAAGTTGTGGGCATGTACACTATAAATGTTGCCTATAAAAGCAAAGCCTTCAAAGTGAATTGAACACTTATCAAAATATTAACAGTATTTCGCTCTACCGTTGAGCTACAAAGGCTATTAAACAAAAATAACTATTAAACAAAAATAACTATTAAAACACAAAGTATAAAATTTAAAGCATAGATTTTCATGTATAAAAATTAAAGCAAATATTTAAATGTATAAAATTTAAAATTTAAATATAAAAAGGGTGTTTTATCTTGCTTATCTCATGTAATACTACATGTAACTCATATATATTTTTAGGCTTTTTCTTTTTCAAGTGAAAAAGGAAAAATAACAATTAAAATTTTGGCGTTTTTCTCTTAAATATTTTTGGTATAATTGAAAATAAACTTACTCAAGAACACTCGGATTCGAACTGAGAAAAAGAAGACTGAAGCTTCTCATTTTACCATTAAATTATATTCTTATTATACTTCACATAATGCAGGTTTTAGGTTGATACCTATCTATTTCTATTTATGGCTCATGCTAACTACTGTTACCGCGTTATCAAAATTACAGCAAAAAACTTTACTTACATAGTAACATTCTATAAGGATTCGTGATTGATATATATATATATATATATCCTTCCCTTTTTTAATGTGCTTCACATTTCTATTTCCCCTTTTTAATTAAGGAGTATGTTATGCAAGTAATATAAAATATGCAAGTAATATAAAATATGCAAGTAATATAAAACATGTAAGTAATATAAAATATGTAAGTAATATGTAACAAAATAACAAAATAAATAAAATCCAAAATAAATAAAATATAGAAAAATATAGCAAAATAGAGAGAAAAAGTAAAAAAGGGGAAAAAAAGGATGACCATGCAAATGCTTACATGCAAGCGTACATAATATCAATAATTCTACATAAATCATAAATTGTTATAATAAAAATATTACTTAACGTAAAAAGTTATAACAAAATAGGAAGGAAAGGAATTGAACCTTCGACAGCAAAAGCTATTGAGTTTACAGCTCAACCCGTTATACCAACACACGGAACCTTCCTTGTGCTTTTTATAATAAATTTTTATATAATATACTAGTTAAAACACCATGTTTTTGCTTATTTACTTAATGTTAGTAATTATACCTAGTTACCTCTTTTATGGTAAAAGTAAACATTTTGTAAAGTTAAGCATATATGTAAAAACTAATCTTTACTTTGTAACAAACACATACAAACAAATAAAGACAACGAAAAGGCATATAATATTAGGGGTGTTGTAAAAGAATAAAGTATGCTCATTAAACAACTATTAGTTATATCTATTTTTGAGTTAAATAAGTAGCTACTTAATAGGCATATTATATTCTTTCACAACCGGGGGGGGGGGTGATTTTAATATACATAAATCCCGTGCAATTTCCACTACACGAACCGTATTTCGACTTAACACTAATCAAAGTCACGCATACGAAGACAACATGCCTAAGTTTTTGGACAAGATCACCCAAAATAAAAATAAGCACTAGCCAAACTTATTGCACATACTTTTTTCAGCGCCTGACGAGTAGTTAGTACCTATCTGAGATTATATTCACCGTGCCGTACTTATACACGATTACTAGTAATTCCTTTTTCACGCAGTCGAGTTACAGACTGCAATCCATTAAATGTTTATCCATTTTTGGAGGATTAGCTCAATTTCACAATTTCACATCCTTTTGTGAGGTTTATGTGGCACGTCTATAGCCCACAATATTCAGGCCATGATGACTTGTCTTAGTCCCTGTTATCATATCCAATATAGCGGAGAACTACTTTATATAAAAATAAAGTAAGGGTTTACGTTAATTTAATGGAACTAACCAAAATCTCACGACATTAACTGAAGACAGCCGTGCAACGCTTGTAAATATATTATCTTTTTTAATGCTCAGTCTCACAAAGATATTTAAGCATGATTTTAATTGTCTACATATATGTTAGTAAAAATCAATAAAAGATATATATAAATATTCAAATTGTGGTAAGGTTTTTTGCGTATCATCAAATTAAACAACATACTTCACTACTGGTTTCAGAAACGGTCTAATGATTTCAGTTCCAATGTTGCCAAATTACTCTTGAGGTGGAATGCTTACACTTTCATTTATAGAATAAATTGTATATCTAATCTATGACATTCATCATTTTCTGCTTTGACTACTGGGGTATCTAATCCTGTTCGCGACACAAAGCCTTCGTCCCTCAACGTCAGTTATCACATAAGGGGATGCTTTCACCTATACCTGTGCCATATTTCTTCATACGAAAAGAGGTATAACAAAATTTCATCTCTACACCTGCAGTACTTTAATACCCCCTCATAAGTAACTCTAGCGAATTAGTCCCTACAATGGCTTTATTCGCTGTCTAGGTACCCTTTAAACCAATTAAAGATGAATAACACTAGTCTTTTACGTATTACCGCGACTGCTGGCACGTAATTTGGTCAAGACTTAGGTAAGCAATGTCATTATCAAAAATCCACCTAGAATTTTATTTGATATAATCAATTTTGCATCAACTGTTTGTTGGTGCAATCAGCTATTGCTATACATTCTTCCAAATTGCTGGTTCAGCCGTTAGGCTATTGACCAATATTCCTCACTGCTGTAATAATAATCGTGGGATTTGTTCAGTCCCACTGTGATCGATCAACCTTTCAGTTTCGACTACGTGTAAAAGGCTAGTTAAACCATTACTTTAACTACTACAACTACACGAGATACATGCTTCTAAGAGCGAAACCTTAGTTTCTTTATTATTATAAGGGATCTTTCTCCTTACTCCAAGGCAGTCACGTTATCTTATACTCACCTGTACACCACTGCTTCGCTCTTTTATTTTTTTATGAGCGAAGTCGTACGATTAGCATGTGTCAAGCATTTGGACAGCGTTCACTCAGAGCCATCATCAAACTCAACTTATTTTTGTTTATGTAAATGTTAATGCTTTTATTACATATGCGTATTTTACATTATAATATTATAACTTATATTATCTCGTTTGTGTGATATATAATAATGTTTTACATACCACCATTACAGTATATTAACAATTGCATAATAAATTTAATATATAACAAACATAATATTTTATCATTAATTTACCGTTATATTTATATTTTTCCATTGTTGTTTTTTATGTTTTAGCCAGCTAAGCATAAAAAATAATAAATTCTGTTTGTTAGATTATCAAAAAATAAATGATAACTTAACTTTTACGCATAATTATGGATACAAGTAAGCCGGTTCCTGTTGTTGTTCATTACTCTAAACAAAGGCTAAATTTGGGATTGATATTTCAACTATTATTATACTAAACTAAGAAAAATCATATATAAAAAGTATATAATATATTTACTGTTAAAAACCAAAAATTTTTTCTTTGCATCTATTTATGCATAAATCTAATTAGCTTTGGACTTCCCTATGCTATTAACCCTAAGATAGCATCAAACAATATGTATCACAATAAAATATTTGTTTGTTTTTTTATAACAAAGCTAAAAAAACCATAAAACCTTGTTTAATTGCACAATGGGTATATTAACAAACCGTGAAACAATGTATGTGTATATGTGCTTTAAACGTTAAATATGCGTTACACCAGGTATGCTTCGAAAATTAGGTTTAATTTCATAAGGAAGCATAAACATATATCGGTACTTTTAATTATAGTTTTGTTATAAATATACGAGCTGTAAATAAACGTATGAATCTCGGTAAAATATATTTTGAAAACATATATATCATTAACGTAAGTAAGGCAAAGGCAAATATAATTTGATTTAAGAAATAGAAAGGTACCAACTGTGGCATAAGATAGATGAAAATTATAAGTTGGTGCTATCATTACTGATTTATGCATCATAATCTAACTAAAGATAGGGTTAACTAAAGCAAAAAAGTAGATTATATTTATATATTTTGAGGCTGATTTTTTATTAAAGAAAAAAAATAAGCACGCTAGAAGCACAAACAATCAGCAATAAATTAGACATAACGGAAATAAATAACTGTATGAAACAGTGTTATAAATTTCTTTCCTGTTATTGTCTAACTTTTTTTCAATAATATAATACGGTATTTTAAATTATAATTTTGCAACCGTAATAAAACAAGTTGACATATCATTACATTTTATTAGTGTAGTGTAATAAATTACGGTTAGTTGGTTGTTTAACCTACAAGTATTAATTTATTATCTGCAACTAAGCTATATATAACTAACTTTTGAGAGTAGGTGAAATATTTCATAAGTTTGTCCTTATCTAGTGTAAATCTAAAGCATCTTTAATATATGAGGAAGTTAATACTACAAACACTTGTGCTTGTATAAAAGCTATTCCCAATTCCAATCCTGAAAATGCTATAATGAACGCTAAAGGTATTAAACCTACAAAAAAGTAAACAAAACCTGAATTCATAATATTATATGCGAACCCACTTAATATGTTCAGCAGCATATGCCCACTTAAAATATTAGCTGCTAATCTTAAACCCAACGATACGTTTCTGGCTAAATACGAAATAAATTCTATTAATACTAATAAAGGTAAAAGACCCAAAGGACAACCTGCAGGTACAAATAAAGAAAATAATTTTAAGCCATGTTTTATAAAACCTAATATAGTTGCTCCTAACACTACTGTAAAACTAATAAAAAATGTTAAAATAAAGTGAGAGGTCGATGCAAAACTATATGGAACCATACCTACTAGGTTGTTTATTAGTATAAATATGAATAGTGTGTATATAAAAGGAAAGTATATCTGTCCTTTCTTGGAGTTTATTTGGTTTATAACTATGCTATTAATAGTAGCATATATTGACTCTTGACTTATTGATCAATTATTTGCTACTATTTTATCTTTATTAGTAGCTAAGAAACTAAAAGCCAAAGCTATAACTGTAGCAGTTGTTAAATAAAGTCCTATATTGGTTACAAATATTCGTAAATAACCTAAAACAGGAGCATTTAAACCTATAAGATCTCTAATTTCAAACTGGTCAAGTGGACTATTAGCTGTGTGGGGCATTTCTTTTCTTATATAAAACATTATATTGTTGTATTTTTCTAAATCAGTTAAACTTTTTATTTCTGATATTGCACACTCTTCTAGTATAATGGTGCTAATAGTAAAAAAATAGTAGCTAAGCGATAACCATAATTCTTCAGGTCATATAAAAAGTGATACTATAAACAATACTAATACAACTAAAGTAATTAAGTACTCTCGCATGTATAGTAAAATAAATCTAGGTAATAATCGCATTTTGCTAAAATAAGTCATATAATTTTTAAAATGTAAAAAATACTAAAAGATCAGGCTTTGTGGGGCATTTTTTATAGTATAAATAACACAAATACAGCCTGGTTGTTGGCTTAATTTTAAAACATGTAATGCAAGGTATCTGTATACTGGTGGCAAGGCATCTGGGCTCAATGTAATTTTTATAACTATACATAAGCTGGTGGCACTAATAATTAATCATACCTCTTAATTATTAATTCACAGTATATTATCTTTAATAGTATAAAGTCCAAAGCTAATTAGATTTACGCATATAAAAAAATCCAAAGTTAAAAATTTGGGTACCATAAAGTAAATAAACTATTAATCTGCCTTTTGTATCTTAGCCTTACAAAACGGGTTATTGCCATATAATATTATAAAAATAAGGGTATAAAATATCTGGCTATTGTCACTGCATACGCGGAATTAGAACGTAATACCTTGTTAATAATGTGTTTATAAATGAAAATAAAAAAAAGAGTACAGTGCAAGTATCGCACTTACTTTTACCGATTACAAAACGGTTGCATTACTTTTATGCTAACCGGGCTTTTATCAGTGTGTAGAAAAAACAAATACAATTAAATCCTTAAAGCCTCTAGATGACTCGGCCTTATTTATTCGTATGTGGTCATGTAGATTTTTTTTATGCTTATATTGATGCTGCACATGCAGCCCATGTGAAAGATGGATTTGCAATTTGTTTGGAAAATGTATTTGCAGTTTATTTAGAGGATGAATTTGCTGCTAGCCATCCATTTAATTGATGGATTGGGTCTTGCATGCCATGGACTTTAATTTGTAGATCATGGGTGGGGTCTTACAGACTTTGGACTTGACTAGTTTGGTAGAAGTTAGTCTTACGGATCGTGGGATAATCGGGCGGAGCGTGAAAATAAACGGGCGAAACATGGATATAGTTTAACGGAGCGTGAGGACAATCTAGTCTGGGCCCTCCCGATCAACAATGCACAGAGTTTTGTCGTTGCTACACATGATCAATAAGCCACAGAGTTTTGTCGTTGCTACACACGGTCAATAAGCCACAGTGCCATTATCGTTTCTGCATACGATGAAGGGAATACAATACAACTTATGAATGGTCGATAGATCGATCTCCACTTGTTCCACTTGTAGATCAATTTTCACTTGTTACACTTGTAAAACGATTTCCACTCTGCTACCCTTCGATCCATCGATCTGCTAACTCTGCTCATGCTCTTGTTGCTCATATTGTTACGCAGTCTCGTCCAGTTTGTGTTGCTACGGGTTTTGTCATCCAAATTGTGGCGATACAAACCCTTGTCTTACTGAGGATTGCTGCTACGCGCTACGCGCTACGCACCCAAATTGTCATTATCATGTTCTGCCCCTATAGCTGGGGACCTAGCCACCACCAGAGATTGATCACACATAACTATACAGTGTCCTACAATCATTAACTTTCGCATTGGAACATTACGAAGGATAAGTATTAACTTGTCTATCTTTTGATGTTACATATCTATTTATATTTTCTGCGCTTACTTTAGGTTATTTTATTAACAGCATAAGTAAATTTTATGCTACATACAATAATAAAAATGCCATCATAAGAGCAAATAATCCTGTAGCTTCTGCAAAGGCAAAGCCTAATATAGCATAAGCAAACAACTGCCCTCTCAAGGCGGGATTTCTAGCTACACCCAAGATTAATGCTCCAAAAACAACACCTATACCAACACCGGCACCTATTAAACCTGTTGTAGCCATACCTGTACCTAAAATTTTTGCCGCTTGTATCATTTTCAAATTACGTAATGTATTAATAGTATTAACAAATATAGCCAAATAACTAATAAAAAGGGGTTAAATACCTATAAATGAAAATGCATATTTAACAATTTTAATTGTTTATATAAACAATAAATTTAAGCCTATAACAGTAATAATAATTGTATCATATCAATTGAATTTTAATACGTATATTTATATTCTTATATGGTTTAATGCTTTTACATTTAGATACTAAAGATATCTTGCTGAGTGTTAACACTAAAGTATACCTAGGTATATATCAATAAGAAGCCTATGCATAAATAGAAACACAAGGTACTACGCCCCAACCCCGCGTAACACAGTGACAACAGCCATATATTATGCCTCCTAGTATTAATATTTAGTAAATATGACTAATTATTAATAATGTATATGATGTCATACACATCATACAGTATATTGAAAATCACTAAATCAATTTTGCGTATTATAAACCAAAAGATGCAAACCTACGTAATGCTAATAAAAAACAAGGGTATGTTCCAGACAGCTGGTTGTATACCTTTTTCAGTATTATTGATTAAAAAAAATAAGTATTTCACCTGCAGGCAGGCCTGCATTAAAGGGGTTTTGCTATCTAATAAATATTATATTTATAATTATACTCTTATTTTTTTTTTATTTACGTACCCATTCACACCTCTTTTATAGATGTTTAGTTTTTATAAGCTGGCTTGCATGTTACACTACGTAGTTAAGCATGATAAATTAAGGATTAATAATAAAAAAATTTTTTATATCAGTTCTAATTTCTATATGTATTAAATATAAAATATTAGCCGTCTATATAGTTTCAATTTAGTGTGTAGCTTTTGCAAATATGCTTATAAAGTCCTGATAGATAAAGAGGTTTAACTTTTAAAACGTACAAATTATTAATTATATAGATAAAAAAGAGAGTAAATTCTTATCTAAGATTCGAATTTAGATCCAGATATTAGAAATATTCTCCTATACCGTTGAGCAAATAAGAAGATAAAATTTTTTATAGAGGCTAGATAAAACGTTAATAGGTGCTACTTCTGGCATGCAAGGCCTGCAAACATATATAAATTTGTTTTTATATAATTTAATTTATTAGAGATATGGAGGAATCGAACCTCTTATATATGATCTGCAATCAAACCGCACTACCGTGTACAACATATCCCTTGTTTTAGTGTATTTATACTTCATATTAAAGTATAATCAGTTTTAATCTGTAAATTTTAACTATTATATGTACTTAACTACTGATATGCCTAAGTGTGATAGCATAACCTCAAAAGTCAGGCATTGCATGCCAGAAATAGCGCACCACCTTGAGGCATGCTTTACTTCGTACTGCTGGTTAAAGTAAACAAAGCCAAATTAATTGCAGACAGGCCTGTTTTTTAAAATAGTACAAAACAAGTAAAATATTATTACTAGTAAGTTACTAAAAACTTAAAATAGAAAAATTGTATAGATGTAATATAAATAAGCAACTAGCTAAAAAAGGGAATTCTTATCTAAGACTCGAACTTAGATACAAATATTAGAAGTATTCTGCTCTACCATTGAGCTAATAAGAATAATATTAATAGTGATTGTGTATATAAGTAATTGTGTATATAAGTAGTTGTGTATATAAATAATTGTGTAGATAAGTGATCTAATTGTTTTGCTAATACAAAATACTGATAGTATTTGCCTACGAAGCATTAGTAATAATGTGATTGCATAACTACGTAAACAACCGCGTGTGAAACACAACACGGTACTGCTGCGCAGCGTAGCACCTATTAAAAATTTATTTTGTTAGGATTTGTCTTTTTATTTTTGAAAAAACAATAAATATAGTGGGTGTGTTTCACTGTTTTACACGCGGATGTAAGGGATGCAACAAATATAGCGCATGCAGCATATACAGCACATGCAGTAAATGTAGCGCATGCTTTGCATGCACCTGTCGGTTAATAAATTAAGGCCCAAGAAAAACAAAATAAAATTTGCGGCTTATCATCGATATAATTATTGTTCTCGTAATCATGATACAAATTTTTCTATGGAAACAGACTCTATGACAATAGGCATAGAACTATGTAATATACCACAGATCTCCGAGCATTGTCCATAAAAAGTTCCTTCTCTACTGATAATAACAGATGTTTGGTTCAATCGCCCAGGATAAGCATCACATTTTAGACCTAATGCAGGACAAGCTAAAGAATGTATAACATCAGCCCCTGTTACAATAATCCTTATATGAGTATGTTCTGGTAAAATAAGTCTGTTATCTACCTCCAACATTCTAAGCGTACCATCTTCTAAGTCAGATTCTGGTATTAAGTATGAATCGAACTCAATAAACTCATCATCACTGTTTAAAAAGTCAGGATACTGATAACTTCAATATCATTGATGCCCTTCCGCTAATATAGCCATAGCTGGATCAATCACTTCATCCATTAAATATAATAACTTAAAAGACGGGAAAGCGATTAAAATTAACACTAAAGCAGGACTAATAGTTCATATCAATTCAATCAATGTACCATGACTTGAATATTTATATGAAATAGGTGATTCTGTATTAGTAAATTTTTTAACTATGATCAATAATAATCACCCTACTCCAAATAGTATTATCACTAGATAAAACAATATATTATTATGTAATTCTACTAAACCTTCCATTTGCGGTGATGCACTATCTTGAAAATATGTACCTCAGGGTCTAGGTGTATCACTACGCGAAGGATGAAAAGCAGCAGAACCCGCATTTCTAATTTCATCATAGCCATTATTCGCAGGATGAAAAGCAGCAGAACCCGCATTTCTAATTTCATCAAAGCCATTATAAACAACACGCTCTTGAAATAGACTATTTTCCTCAAAAATATTACCACGACACTGTAGAATCAAAGAATCTGGGTTTGAATTAATGATCCCCTGCAGATTCTGTCTGTATTCAGGTACCAAATTAGCACCTAGTAGTTGATTAGTAAAAGGGGGTCTTCTACTAGTCATTCCGCTAAATATTTGTACGAATTGACGTCACCCGTTTGGATGTTGAATTATTATAATAATGTCTTGCAATCTTGTAGGTAGATCTCCGAAGAACTCATTGGCTGTATTATTACCTGTATATAGACCACTAGGTGGTGTAGTAGGATCACTTCTAGCAATCGTTATACTAGCTAACACAATTGCCACTGGAGGAGTAGATTTAACCCAATTTAAACTAGATTTAACCCAATTTAAATTAGATTTAACCCCATTTAAATTAAATCAGTACGGTCTTCTAATATCATCTGATTCCAAAGATTCATCTGACTCCATATATAGTTCAGTCAATGTATTTTCAACTAAACTAATTAATGGTACTATAATTAAAAAATATGCAAAGTAAACAACTGTAGATATTTGTCCAAATTCTATAAATGGGGATTCCACATGTTTAGCACCTAGTTCCATCAAGATTAAAAAATTAGCTATAAATAAAAAATAAGCTACTTTACTTAAAGGTTTAAATTGTATACCTCTAGATCTAGAAAGATCAGTGAAGGGCATAATTAATAATATTAATATAGCAGAAAACATAGCAATTACACCTAACAGTTTATTAGGTATAGATCTAAGTATAGCATAAAATGGTAAAAGATATCACTCAGGTACTATGGCAGAAGGAGTTTGCATTGCATTAGCCATCACATAATTTTCACTGTCTCCTAGTTTATTAGGCATAAAAAATACAAATATAGATAATACTAATATAAAAAGAAATATAGTAATTAAATCTTTAAAAACAAAATATGGGGCGAATGCTAATCTATCATAATTAGCTGTAATACCCAAAGGGTTACCTGAACCTGCTTTCTCATGCAGTACTATCATATGCATTAAAACTAAAGCAGCTAATATAAAAGGTAAAACAAAATGTAAGGCAAAAAATCTATTTAATGTAGCATTATTTACACTGAAACCACCTCAGATAAACTCAACTATATCTTGTCCAACTCATGGTATGGCGCTCATAAGACTAGTTATAACTGTTGCGCCTCATAAACTCATTTGACCATATGGTAAAACATAACCCAGAAAAGCTGTAGCCATCATTAAAATAAATATAACTGTACCTATAGTTCAAACTAATGTTCTAGGAGCTTTATATGATCCATAGTATAATCCTCTTCCTATGTGAAAATAAACTGTAAAGAAGAATGCAGAAGCTGTGTTTGAATGTAAATATCGTATCAATCATCCATTGTTAACATCACGCATAATATGTTCTACTGAATCAAATGCTTCTAAAACATTAGAATTGTAATGCATTGCTAATGTTACCCCTGTAACTATTTGTATTATTAAACAAAAGGCTAATAAAGAACCAAAGTTTCATAAAAAACTTAAATTAGATGGTTGCGATGAATCTATTAGATATGAATTAACCAATTTTAATAAAGGATGACTCTTGAATATTCTCATTTTCATATATATTTATATTATAACTTTATTTATAAAAATTAATGTGCCTACAAAACAAATAAGCTTATTGTAGGTTTTGTGATTTCTTGCGTATTGTATATTGAAACGCAATCTGTCTTACGATTTCTTGGAAACTGTATATTAAAATGCAATCTATCTTGTGATTTCTTGCGTGTTGTAGATTAAAACGAAATCTGTTTTATAAATATAATAGTAAATATTTTCATATCTATATGCTTGCAATGTGATTGCATAATTTTGTATGCATCCACAAACATTTATATTTTTTTTATTTATATTTTTTTTATTTATTTTTTTTGCTCTTTAACTTCTGATATAACCATCATACTTACAAAGTTATGCAATAAAAAATAAATGAACCGTGGATTATATATAATATACTTAACCGTATTTAAATCAGTTTTTGTTTTATGTGAGTTGTTTATGTCACAATTCCGGCTTTTACAAGACGGCTCAGACTATTTCATCATCTTTAATTATTTTATATATTTAACGCAAGGCAAAATATGTACAAATGGCACGATTGTAATTGTAGACTCACATGTAGACATTACTCTAATTTCTCATAACTTAAAAAGAAAAATAAAAGTAATAAAGTCAAGTATTAGTAAATACGAAATACATATCCTAGTAAAACATCAATCAATAAATGTATTTTTAGGTATATAGATATGTACATATAAAAAGAATAAACATAAACAACATATGATTATAAATAGAGTAAATATAAAAAAGATATGTTGATATTAATAATAAATATAAACGTCTAGATAAAAAACTACTGATCCATACTTTCATACCATAAGATCCAATACGTATGTAAGATTCAGATTTGGTATGTTGCAGGTTAGATTTTGCAAAACCCCTTAAAGTAACTGAAGATAAGCCTTTGTAAGAAGAATCCATATCTTTTATATTACCAATATATCTAAGTTTAAAAACAGATTTAGCAGCAGTGTTACGCTTAGTTAATCTACCTGCTGCCTCAATTCTTATACCAGTTACGTCCACGTTTTTTATATTTTTAAACACCTTTTTTTGTCTATCATGTGTATAATCAGAAGATATTAAGTTTAACGGTGTGGGTGCACAGGTTGCTTGTTTTTTATTTTCAATAAATACACCATTGCAAGTTTTGCCTCTGTTGTCTACATGTTTAGACGTTTTGTAATTTTTAAATATATCTAGACTTCGGCTGGTATATACTGCTGATAATAGTGAATCTACTCCATCGTTATCTTTTAACATTGGTTGTACATATAATAAGTCATTATAACTATTAATCTTTAAGCTTTGCTTGTTATTGATGGTATTTACTCTCGAAGTTTGACTGATACCACTGAAGGGTAATTGTAAAATTTTATTGTTATTACTTATTTTAGGGTTTAAGTCCTCAACTTTAGTAAAGCTGTCTGCTTTTAAGTTTTGTAATCTCTTTTCGCGATTATATATGTCATTATATACGGCTAGTTTATCCATATCTGGTACCGTAAATAACCACAAAGATTTATCTAATACCCTAATTATATTATTTTTTCTATTTTTCAATTTTGTCAGCAATGTTTCTGAAAAAATATAACTATTAAGATATATATATTTAAGGTCAACAATATTAAATTGAATATTTTTATTATAAATTTTTTTTACCAGGCCTACCAAAGGCATAATGTACCTTTGGTCAAATTTAGACTTGTTAAAGTATATTAACTGTTTAATATAAACAGATAGTATCTCTTCACGTAAACATTTAGCAGCGTAATTATTGTAAAAAGAATAAAACTTCTCATTAGATATAGACTTTTCATATGATATATTAGCACTTATATCTTTGTATGTAAAATTACTGGCAGCTTTAACTTGTGTAACAGCGTCCATATTTATTGATGTGTTACTTATTTGCTGGTTTATTTTGGAGTTAAGGACCAAGAGATCTAAACCTTTATTTTTAACTGTTTTTAATTTAATGTTAGAAGGTCAGCCTCCCGTGTTAGATTTTAAAATTTCTTCTTTTAAAAAATTAGGTAAAAAAGTATCCATTACATCTAAAGAAGCAATTTTCTTTAGTTTGTTAAGATAATATATTTTTTGTCTATTGTAAGTATATAAAGTAATAATTATTTGGTCATTTGTGTGTTTTAGTTGTGGTTTGCTAGTTAATATCTTGTTAATAGACAGCCTTCTAGCTTTAATACGCAAACGACGAGATTTAATATTTTTTTCTAACTTGCGGCTGTAAAAATTAAAATAGCTTTTTACTATTCTAAGTAGGATCTTATTAAGAGTAGGTAAAATTTTAAGCAGATTCATATTAAATGTGTAGATACTATTGTACCATTCATTACTCAATGGAGAAAAATGTCGCGATTTACCTATGTAGTTATTCGCCTTCATGTCTATTAACCTTTTTGATAATTTATATTTTTTTGATGCTTGCTTGTCTAACTTATCGCGTGCGTCAGTAGTATACTGTACTTTATTTACTAATGGACGCTTATTATTTATTTCAATCTCGAGGGTGTGAAACAATAACAATCCTTTTCCTACTGATTGCTTCGTATATTTATGAATGTTGTTATTATTACAAATTTTTTTTGAATAATTATTGTTGTTCATGATATTTTCAAAAGATTATGATTATTTTTTATTTAAATTATATAATGACACATATACTAATATATAAAATAGCTAATATATAATATTAAAAAGGACATGTATAGCTGTATAGCTTTACTTTTATATAGCTCTACTTGTATATTATGTACTGCCCTTAAAACTAACCTTTAAGTTTTTATTATAACTATTACATAACATACATAACTTATATTATGCATGCTAGTATTGAAACATCGATACCAACATATATGGTAAAAATTAATACAAATGTAATGATTACTAATTAAACAAATAAAGAGTAAAAATATGATATATAAAAAAATATATAAAGTTTTTAAAGATGCCAAGCATAGTTGGAAGGTTATAGTTAGCAATACTCACCTTCTAGTCGTTGAACGTTTTCACTATTTATATGATCTCTATGCAATAAACATATATAAAGCTCTAATGAATTTCGCTTCAAATACACTTATAAATAACAAGTATTCTTTGAAATTTGCTTAGTGTTTGCCAATGATTATTTAAACATTGGAGGACTATAGTCAATCCATTATTTTTATCTTTTGTATTGCCTTGCAGAGCAATTAGCATGTTTTATTTATGGCTTAGTATATTTAATGCAATGTTTAGGAAGTATGAGCAAGCCACAAGAAGTTAATAATAGTTAACTTTTGATGCTACTAGCGTGCTTTGCTTGTATTGTTTCATTATTTTATTTTTATATATAATATATCCACCCGGACTATTAGACATTACTGAAATAGAATAGATAAAGATAGTGTATAACATCGGGAGTGCTAAGTAGCTAATAAAAGAAGTATCGAAAATAAAGAAATAAAGCAATTAAGCGTATATAGTGATGTAATTGCATAACTTCGTAAGCATCCAAACCACACAGCTAAAGATAATATGCATTAATATTTAACACACATTACAGTATATTATTTATTGTAAAAAGCAAATAATATTCATGTTAACTCTTTATCACTGCTATGTAAAACACAATATATATAGTATTTATAATACACTACCTTATAATATAAGCTATTGTATAAAACTTATATGGTAAATCATGCGATCATATATATTTTCTATTATATAACAGAAAATATTTAAATAGCAAGTATTCTATATACAGCTTTGAATAGTTTACTAAGTAGCAACATGCAAAATTACCTTAAAGAAATTAATCTCATAAGTATGCTTAATAAACTAGAAATATAAAAAGCTAAGCATACCTATACTCGTAAATAAATGATGTTTTATGCTTATTTTTGTTGTCATGCTCCAATGACCTGATTGCATAAATACGTAAACAAGCAGATTGAGCCATGTCATAAGTTAAGTACACACAGCAAAACTTAAAAAGATAAGAAAAAACAAGACTAATTTTTGCATTTGCGGCAAAAAATATCAGCTGCAGCCATATTTAAGCTTATAATCGCGCTTAAATAAATTAACGTTGCTTTTTACAATAAAAACACTATGCATTTCATTCATATAAGTTATATTTATGTATTTATATAATAAACCATGTAATATATAAGGCATATAGTTAATAAATCTATGATTAATCGTTATATAATATTACACGCTATTTAATTAAAATAAAAGAAATCAAGGAGTATATAACATGGATATTACGAAACATCAATAAATAGGAGTGCGAGGCAATTAAACACTAGGTAAAAGTAACACGTGATATTAGAAAAAGTGTGTAACACCAGGATAAAAAGGAGTGTGAAGCATCAGGAAAAAAACACAAAGTAGCGGGGCATGAGGTAATAGGAGTGTGTAACACCAGGAATATGAAGCATCAGTAAATAAAATCTTTACCATTAATAACTTAAGTGCTAATGTATAATATCTATATAAGTATACTATTTATTTATAGTATACAAGTATATTATATATAACTATAAGTATGTACTAAGTAAAAAACATATAAGTATATAAGCAAAAATATATAAGTATATAAGTATATAAGCAAAAATATATAAGTATATAAACAAAAATATATAAGTATATAAGCAAAAATATATGTTAAATAATAATACATATAAATTAAAACTAAAAACTTACTTAGGTTTGAAACATGCAGGGAGAGTAGATTAAAGTTGTTACAGAATAATGTAAACCATCTAATACGGGTGCGGGATATATACCTAAAACTAATGTAAATAAAACCAATGTTAATAAAATATAGAATTCACGTTTATTAAGATCAGAAACATTTACCTTGAAAAATTTAGAATATGATCCAGCAAAAGCTATTCTATTGAACATGTAAATGGTATAAGCGGCAGAAAATATAATAGATGAACTAGCTAAAACTCCTAATATTGTAGACTTTTGAAACGCTCCATATAATGATAAAAATTCACCTACAAAATTTAAGGTAAGAGGAACACCACAGTTACCCAAACATAGTATGAACAAAACAATAGAAAACAGGGGCATTAATTGGGCCATACCTCTATAATAAGTTATCAGTCTAGTAGAAGATCTATCATATAGAACACCTCCTACACAAATAAATAGGCCAGAAGACACAAAACCATGAGCTAAACCCAGTGTTATTCCTCCTTCTATACCTTGTATTGTATTACTAAAAACACCTATAAGGTAAACTGCTGCATGTGATACGGATGAATACGCTATAAGCTCTTTTACATCTATCGTTCTTAATGTACTTATACTAGCATATATTATAGTAATAACACCAATTAAATATATGATATAAGTGTAATTTAAACAAGCTTTTGGTAATAAAGGTAACATTAATCTAAGTATACCATATAAGCTTAGTTTAAGAACTATTCCTGCTAATATTATACTACCACTTAATGGTGATTCAACATGAGCTTTTAACAGTCAAGTATTTAAAATAATTACTGGCGTTTTTACTGCAAAAGCTATAAAAATACCACAAAATAAAAAAAACTGAGTATAATAGTTTAAATTAGTTTTATATAAAGCATCAAAATCAGTGGTACCTATTATGGAAGACATTGTAACTATAGATAATAATAAAAATAAAGAACCCAAAAGTGTGTATAAAAATAAGTAAAAACTAGCCCTTACCCTGTTGCTTGAACCAAAAGACCCTATCAATATGAACAAAGGAGGTAGTATACTTTCAAAAAAAATGTAAAACAATAAAATATCTAGTACTAGAAACACGCACAATAGTAGTGTTTCCAACAACAATATTATTATAAGAAACGATCTCAAGTTGTGGGATATAGATGTTCAATTCGATAACAATGCAATAGGCATTATTATTGTTGTTAACAAGACAAAATATATAGATAAACCATCTACACCTAAATAAAAACTAAAGGTATTTACTTCATGATATTCTTGTACAAATTGAAATTGATTGTTAGTGAAGTCAAAAAATGCAAATAACACTAAAGATACAAATAAGGCTAAGATTGATGTTTTCAATGCTGTAGACTTAAGGGAGATGTTCGTTCATGTAGTTATATATTTAACCATTGGCACATTAGGCTTTAACATGCGTGGTTTGTTGACTGTTTTTACTTTTGAAAATTTTGTTTGTGTTAGCGGTAGGGATTGCTGGTCTAACTGGCTATTATAACTCACATCTGAATTCGCAGGTGCGAATGCAAGATAAGAATCACCAGAATTAAACGTTGCTTCCTTCACATTTGGATACTCGTCCTTATCGCCAGTAACAGCTTTAATATTTGTTTTATCGATATCGTCAGTAACAGCTTCAGGTTTCACATTATACATTAACGTGGTAATAATCAGTACTCCTGCCAATGGTATTAATAGTATTAGTATAATTATCACTATACATACATCATATAAAAAATTTACCACATAATACTTTTATTACCTATATTGTTAACTATTTACATATATATTAATAATTATACTAGGATGTATCGATGGTGTAACCATCAAACTATAAGCTAGTAAAGTAAAGTTTGCGAAAAGAGTTTACGTAGTATCAATATCAAACTGTTAAATTTAGGTTTTTGTAGGGTTACTTAATTATTCATACTTATTTGTTGCATGCAAACATGCAGTAATATTCTATAGGTTTTATCCTGTTAATTCCTTATTTATTAACTAGATTGATATAAGGTACATGCGTATTTTTTGCTACGCGTATATTAACTTTTGTTACACATCTAAAAAATACTTACTTTATATTTATTTTTTTTTTACCTGTTATCATACCCATTTTAATTTTACGATTCATTAAAAATAATCCCTTACAACTAAATCTCACTAGGTTTAGTTGATTTTTTTTTCATACTAAAAGGGAAATATAACGTAGTATAATACAGCGTAAACATAAAAAAAGATCAAAATTAGAGGCGGTTGAGTATAAGCAGTGGCTAGTATGATGCATGCGTCAAACATTGTATAGTTTATAGTAAATGCACATTACTAGGAATTATATCAAAGCTAATAAGAATGCAGGGGAATAAAAAAATAAAAGCTAGTACAAGGGGTAAAAGTATTGTTCAGCAAAATGACATCAATTGATCATAACGTATTCTAGGGAACGAGGCTCTAGCCCATATAAAAATAAATATCATTATACAGGATTTTAACCCTAATGTAAGCCCATATACCATTCCTTCTATTATAGGATCAGACAGTACAGTTTCATAATCTGAGTTTATAATATTAACATATAAATAGGGATCAATTTCTTTAAACAAATAAATGAGGGGTATGAAATTAATTATGTAGCCTCCTAAAAAAAGTATAGTTGTCAGTATACAAATAAGAACAATACTAGCATACTCAGCTAGAAAGAAAAAAACAAAGATAACTGCCGCATGTTCTGTCATAAAACCGCTAACTAACTCTGATTCCTTGTGTAATATATATATAAGAGAAATAAACCTTTTAGTTTATTTATTAGTTATTCACTTTAAATCTATACTGCTTTTTATAAATAAGGCATGAATTTAAATATTTACCAACTGTAACTTTAGATATATTTAAATACTTGGCTAATTCAACATTATTTTTAAAGTTTTTAATTAGATTATTTTTTAAATCAAATATACCTACACCGTTTCTATGTTTACTTAATCTATCGCTTATCATTTTCTTTGCTTCTTCACTATGTTTTTTACCAAACATAGGGTTCAACTCACCTGGTTTACTTATCAATTTTAAAATTTCCTCCTTATGTGATTTACCGAACATAGGATGATTAGATATATTCTCAAATCTTTTTAACATTTTTAATTTAGCTTCGTCTGTATGTTTATAGCCTTCAATACTTGTAGCTGTTCTCATAAAATTATACAAGATATCAAAGGGATATTTTTTAATATAACTTGTTTCTAAGTCTGTTAAAGCTTTATTACTTGCCAGTTTACTATAATAAGTAAAATATTCGTAAACACAAAACTCAAACTTATTTAAGCCATCTTTTAATATAGCATTTTGTAAAGCGATATTAGATTTTTTGTTTGCAAGATGTTCAATAAGTCTTAAGTATAAATCCTTCGCGCTACCTATATAGCGCTTATTATTTACAGTATTTACAAAACAATATATACCTGCTTTATTTCTTAATATTTTATTATATGAAATAACCGTTTCATTATTATTAAAATAATGAAAAGCTTTTATAGGCACAGGAGTAGATAAATTGTCCAACGATTGAGAGGAAGAAAAAGATCTATAAATAAAATTAGAATAGCCTCTTTTTTGTTCGATATAGGTACGGAATCCTATTTTATAAGTGTTAGTTGTACACAACCTAGATTTCTTATATATATATATTTTTACATTCACATATAAGGTTGGACTATATTTTATTAAATACAATATAAATTTGTATATAATGATTGCGTATAGTCTCTGAAGATTCTACTAGGATACCTTAGTATCTGTTTGTTTCCTGCTGATTGTCTTATAATATTAAGGTTTCCCAGCATATAGCAATCTTTTACGAGACCAAATCATATTGTTTTTAGTCAATAGCCTCGGCTAAATCAAAGGGAGCTCTATTTGTTTCTGCTATGGACCCTATAAAAAAGATGATAAATATAGGTAATAGTGGTATGATGTATCATACTGCTTTTTGAGATTCAATGTTAACAGTTAAACTTAAACTACCTGATAACAATATTACAAGTAAAATAGCTGAACTTAAAATCAACTCATAACTAATTAATTGAGCTGTACTTCTTAATGATCCCAGAAATGCATATTTAGAATTAGCAGATCAACCTGCTAGTAATATACCATACGTAGATAAAGAAGAAACAGCTAACATATAAAGTATACCCAGATTAAAATCCGATATAGCCAACCCGGGTCCATAAGGTACAACAGAAAAACCTAACAAAGAAAATATTAACGTTATTATAGGTCCAAGAAAAAATAAAACTAAATTAGCTTGCGTTGGGGAAACGTATTCTTTCAGTAAAAGCTTTAAAGCGTCTGCAAATGCTTGTAAAAGACCATAGTATCCCACTATATTGGGGCCTAATCTTCTTTGCATGCTTGCCATAGTCTTTCTTTCGGCTACCGTAACAAATGCTACAGTTAATAAAACGGGAACAGTTACTATTAAAACTTCTACGATAGAAATAATTAAGGGTAAATATAACATAATGTAAACTAAAGTGTATAATTTTTTATTGATTGGTTTGCATAACTTCGTAAGTATGTTATACTTCGTAATACTGTATACATGGTAATACTAAATACCTGTATAGCTTCTGGCCTACTATGTGAAATTAAGCTATATGGTTTGATGCTCACAATATTATGCTGCGCTACTTCGTAAGCAATCACATTATTATATAGTGCAGCTTTAAAGGTTAGTAGCAATTTTAGTAGTACAATGTATCAGCTAGAAACTAGAAATAATAACCCATTGTACTTTTTATGATTGCTTACATAATATAAGCTTACTTTAACAGGCAGTGTGCAGAAAAAGTATATGTCTTATTAAAAAATTAGGTTAACAATAAAACGAATTTTCGTATTAGTTTTAATAAATAGCCGACTGTGTAATTTTAGCCGACTTAGGTGTTGTACTTACTTTCTATAAGCAAAGTATCATACATCAACTACATTTGTGGCATATGTATACATTTCATAGAAATCTATAACATAGAAAATGTACGGATTATTAATTATTATTATATAAACGTAAAAAGGACTAGATTTTTATCTAATATTCCGACTCAGAACCAAAATTTAATAATATTTTGCTCTACCTGGGAGACTCAGGTGGGGTAATCTAAACAAAACAGATCGAATTAATATAGGAGGGGAGGGTTCGCATTACGCTTCGTATATTTATATAGCTTTTCGCCAATTTAAACTCAATCGTTTTTACTTTGCGTATACTACTATTTGTCTGTCTGTATGTATGCATATATTGTAAGCAATAAATTAATGTATTAAATTGGTCGTACCAGCTAAGACCTGTGGGATTTGAACCCACGTATTAATGATTAAAAGTCATACATTCTACCTATTAAACTAAAGTCTCTATTATTATTTATCATAACAATGTTATTTATACATCCTTATATATACAAGTAAATATACTTTTATATGATTTAATACCCTTACTCTTAAAGGTTAAATAAATATTGCTTGATAATTATGTGTATTTAATTAAATAGATATAATTATAAAAACCGTATAAGTATTTATATAAATGCGTATATCAAAATAAGGTAATACATGAAAATTATACGCATAAAAGAGAGTAAATATTTAAAGTTTTACTTATGTAGCTAGCTGTATACAGCCTTATATGGTTTAATGCTTTTACATTTAGATGTTAAAGATATATAGCTAGGTCTTAACATTAAGGTATACCTAGCTATATACTAGTAATAAGCATATGAATAAATATATACACAAGGTATTACGTTCTAATTCCGCGTATGCAGTGACAATAGCCAGATATCTTATCTCCTTGTTTTTTATAATATTATATGGCAACAACCCGGTTTGTATGGCTAATGTACAATAGGCTAGTTAATTAAATATAAATAAGATATACACCTGGCATTATAACCGCGTTTTACTAGTATACACTCTGCATGCTTAATCAACATCACTATCATGGTTTATAGGTCACTTAATAGTTTATTTATTTTGCTTTTCTAAACACATCTGCTATTTCCTTGCGATTTGCTACGTATCAATTTTGTTTATCAGTAAGCCTACCTTGTTTATCAAGAAAAAAGTTGTCATGGATATCGGGACGATAATGCCGTAAAAGAGCGAAAAAAAATCTTTGCTGATCCTCAGAAAAAAAAATAACGACTGAATTCAGTTTTTAAAGTGTGTTGGTGGGCCATAGCCTCACCCATATTACCTGCCAAAGGTTGGTTTGTACCTTCTTCGTTAAATTTGTAATTTTGGTTTTCGGGATCATCTACAACAATAGGTCCATTAATCTTGCCTGCCTTTAAGGTACCACCTACTCCTGTGGAGTCTGCGACTACAACAGCAGGTGGGTTACTAACGCCACGTCCTGAGCCTGATGGATTATTAACACCACTGTCGGTAGGGTTTTTATTTAAAATTTCAATACCTCCAGGGCCAGTATACGAGGAGTTACTACCTCCACCGCCAGCACTACCACCTGAATCAGTCACCATTAAGAATGCCCCAGGTATACAAAGCTCAGATACAACTACGCGTGTCAAACATGTAAAGATGCTCAATAAAGCAAAATATATAATTGATATATTATCGAATATATCGGTAAAAACATTAATATCCCAATATTTTAATATAATATACCGGCTAATAAAACCTGTAAAAAATACTATTATAAAACTAAATATGAATTTTTTTGTGTAAATAGTATTCCATATTTGTTTTATAAAAGCTCATAATTTATTAGGTTTACGTGGAGGCAATCCACTTTGTACAGGCAGACTTACGAAAGCATGAGGTTTTGGTGGGCTACTTAATGCTCACTCTAGGGAATCAAATGATCTAATGATAAGAGCTTGTAATGCATCGGTATAATAGCTAGGCATATGTCAAACATAACCTGATACAGATATACCTATTGTCAATTGTTTATATAATAATTGTAAAAACACTAAAGTTGCTATCACACTTATCATAGAACCAAAACTAGATATCATGTTTCAGCCTGCAAAAGCATCAGCATAATCACTTATTCTTCTAGGCATACCCTGCAAACCTAGAAAGTGTTGAGGGAAAAACGTAACATTAACCCCTATGAATAATATTCAAAAATGTACTTTTCCCCATGTTCTGTTATAATCAACACCTAGTATTTTGGGTATTCAAAAATATCAGGCACTGTATAGCGCAAATACAGCACCCATTGATAATACGTAGTGGAAATGAGCTACTACGTAATAGGTATCGTGAAATGCAATGTCAAGTGAAGCGTTAGCTAAAACAACACCGCTCAATCCTCCTACTGTGAACATAAATACGAATCCTAAGGCAAATAACATAAAAGGTGTTAATTGAAAAGATCCTCCGTAACATGTAGCTAACCAACTGAATATTTTAATTCCTGTTGGCACTGCTATAATTAAAGTAGCAGCTGTGAAATACGCTCTTGTATCCACGTCTAGACCTACACTATACATGTGGTGCGATCAGACAACAAAACCTAGAACACCTATAGACATCATGGCGTATACCATACCAAGATAACCAAATACGCTCTTATTTGAGCTAGCTGATATTGTAGTACTAATTACTCCAAAACCTGGTATTATTAATATGTAGACCTCTGGGTGACCAAAAAATCAGAAAAGATGTTGATATAAGATAGGATCACCACCACCAGCTACTTCAAAAAAAGATGTATTGAAGTTTCTGTCCGTTAATATCATAGTAATTCCACCGGCTAGCACAGGTAAAGATAACAGAAGTAATACAGCTGTTATAGCAACAGCTCACCCAAATAGTGCTAACTTATGTAATCTAATACCTGGGCATCTCATGTTAAGAATAGTAGATATGAAATTCATAGCCCCTAATAAGCTGCTTATTCCAGATAAATGTAAAGCAAATATAACGAAATCTACACTAGGTCCACTATGGCTTTGTATTCCTGATAGGGGTGGATAGAGTGTTCAGCCTGTACCTGCTCCATTCTCTATACCATTAGCAAATAAAAATAAGACTATACTTGGTATTAATAGCCAAAAACTAATATTGTTTAACCTAGGAAATGCCATATCGACTCCCCCTATTAACAATGGCATTAAAAAATTACCAAATCCTCCTATCATAGCTGGCATGACCATAAAAAATATCATAACAAGAGCATGAGCAGTTATTATACTATTATATAATTGATTGTCTGCTATAAATTGAACTCCAGGTGCAGATAGCTCTAATCTAATTAACACAGAAAAAGCTGTACCTATTAAACCTGAGAGTAGAGCAAAAATAAGATATAAAGTTCCAATATCTTTTGCATTTGATGATCAAAATCATCTTTCTAATTTTAATGATATAATACTACGCCTAGTGATCAGGTAATTTTCTTTATTTTCCGGACCACATATTGCATCTCCTTCAGTATAGATATTCAGTAACTGCATCTTATGTTTTGATTCAGTGGTATAACCCATAGGAATAGGCAATAGATATGAAAAGGACTACATAAACCAAGCATTAAATTTAATGCTTATGTGAAATATTGTTATTATTTCAATATTTTTTTAATTTTTATGGATGCTTAGCTTATAATACTTCTAGTATGCTTACAAATATAAGCCTCGATAAAAACTAAATAAAAAGTCTCTAGCCTAATAGTTATAAATGTGTTTGTAGGTTTAATTAAATCATTCTATTGTAAATTAAATCAATTTATTGTAAATTAAATCATTCTATTGTAAATTAACTTTACCTTGCTAATAGCAATAATAACAATTAACCATTTTCATACATATTAATTATTTTATTATTTTGCTATTATCTAGTTTCACACTTATAATTAAATTTTGTACTATTAACAATAAAAACTATATACCAACAATATATAATATGTCACTCATATATTATAATTATCTGTAATAATAAAATAATACTATGTACTCCTAAGTTATTTATTTTAATGATTTAACGGATATGGTTTAACAAATGTAATTATAGTTTTTATTAATCTCTTTTGCTGATACTCCGATATACTTCGTACACATAAAAAAAGATACTAATATGTAATATTGGATATATTGCTTGGTTTTATAATATAGCTTAGTAAACGTAAATATACATAAGGGATAGGTGATTTGAACACCTAACCTTTCGTGTGTAAAACGATTGCTCTACCATTGAGCTAATCCCTTTTTTATTTTTATTACTGTTTATTTTATTGAAAGTCATCAAAAAGATGTGACAACGTATGCACTTTATAATTTTCTAACGTTTTTTATAAATTAATTATAAATGATTATTAGGCAATAATATATATGAGTCTTTTAGCTAGCTTCCTGGCTATAATACTACTTCAATTAACAAAGTTATGGGTAAATTATTACATCTTTTTAACACTACCTGATTTCTATCTAGCAGTTACTATATCAAAAAATTCATGACTTTTAGATGATATATCTTTATCATAAATAGTATAACCATGTGAACCATATTGTCTATAAGAATGTTTATAATAAATCAATCTTTTTAGATGACCATAAATAGTTTTCTGTGAAGAAATAAAATTATCATTACATTTAAAATGATCCTCTGCACAATAAGAATTTATTAAAAGATCTTCCATAAAAACACATATTGTAATATTATTTGATATAGTATGAGCTAGATGTAATTAATTTTTTAGTGATAAGTTTGTTTAATCCGGTATCATATATATATATTAAATTTGCAATAATAACAGAAAAGTTAAGACTTTTTACAAAAAATATACTGCTATTTACAGGTAAGCTAATAGATAATATAAACTTATATGAATCCAAATCAAAGGTTATTGTAAGTAGAACAAACATTATTAACAATAATAAACCAATGTCTCTACTAGATATATAAGGTACTAATATATAAATAATTAAACCAACTAATATATATAAAGCATAAGAGGTAATAATACCAGTATTTAAACTGCTTAGCCCTTTGCTTAATTTGAGTAGTCCTTTTTCCAAGCCATACGGTCCCAACAATTCTACTGAACCCTTATCTAAAACTTTCGTGGTTTGTCCTCCCAAATTAAGTATAAAACGAGTAATATATTTGTTATAAAAAAGTTCGACCATAAAGCGTTGATTAAAAAAACTAAAAGTGTTGTAACCTAGTCTAGTAAACTTAAACTTAATAAGTAAACTAAATAGGTATTCAGATAATATTAATGATACTATAATTAATATAACCGTTAATAATAAGGGCAATAGTTTGAAAAAATTAGGAACAGCAAATTCAGTTTCTAACATAATTTCATGCAAAGGATGTATAAATAAACTGTTGTCTGCATAGAAATTAGAAGCTAATCCTATAAATATATCCTTAGTTATATAACCAAAAAATATAGAAAAAACTGCCAATATAATTAAGGGTAAGCTCATAAACATATCACCTTCATGTGCTTTTTTATAATTAGCTAAAGGCCCATTAGGATTAGTTATAAATGTTAGATATAAAACTTTAACTGAATATAAGGTAGTAAACATAGCACCAATAGTTGCTATAAAATACACAGCAATACTAGAAAATTGAAATTGTCCATACGCAGACTCAAGTATAAAATCTTTAGAATAAAAACCAGTCATAAAAGGAAAAGCCACTAAACTAAGAGAAGCTATTAGCATAACTGAATAAGTTAAAGGTAAAAATACTATTAAACCACCATATTTCCTAAAGTCTTGATTATCAGTTACAGCATGTATTACAGCACCTGCTCCTAAAAACAAGAGTCCTTTATAAAAGGCATGGTTAACTAAGTGAAACAGAGCAACATTATATGAAGACAGGCCTACTGCTATAACCATCATGCCTAATTGACTCATAGTAGAGTAAGCTATAACCTTTTTTATATCTTGTTGGAATAAACCTATTAGAGAACTAAACACAGTAGTAATGCTACCTATTCATAAACAAAGTATCAACACTGTTGAACTATACTCTATTAAAGGAGATGCTCGCATTAATAAATACACACCAGCTGTAACCATTGTAGCGGCATGAATCAATGCAGAAACAGGTGTAGGACCTTCCATGGCAAGAGGTAACCAGACATGAAGCCCAATTTGTGAACTTTTAGCCATAGCCCCTATTAATAAACAAATACCAATAATAGTAACAATATTTTCACTTATATTAGCAGCTAATGAAAATACAGCAGAGTAATCCAAGTTACCAAATGTTCATATAATAGTAAACATACCTAAGGTTAGTAAACAATCACCCACTCTGTTAGTTAGAAAAGCAGACATGGAACTTTGGTTAGCTGCTATTCTAGTAAATCAAAAACTTACTAAAAGATAGGAACAAACTCCAACACCCTCTCATCCGACAAACATAAGTAAAAAATTGTTTGCTGTAACAAGTATAATCATCATGAAAGTAAATAAACTTAAATAACTAAAAAATCTTTGGTTATGCATTTAAGCCAAATTTGTCTTACTATTGATTTATCGCATAAGATATTAACAGTGGTTATTTATCTTTAAAACTTCTACCTGTGTTCATACCAGATTTTATATTTCTAATTGAATCTATACCTTGAACCGTAAAATGTAAACGATTAATCATTAAATTATGTATTTTACACCAATCAAGATAATCATAGAGTTTTATACCTAAAATAGGGTATTTATTAAAAAATGGAACTATTATATTAGTGATATCGGCAAAGTCTACTATTGTTAAACTCACAGCGGATTTACCGCCATATTTATATATCTTTCCCGATCCAAAATATTCAACTATCTTTTCCATTAATTTAAAATCCCTATCATGTTGAGAAACTCTAAATCTCAATTGTACTCGATAACCTAATTTACTATTGGTTGATGGTATACGAACGTCAAAGTTTCCTTCAGCGCTAACAAAACCTGAAATTCAATTAGGGTCTATAATTATGTTATTATTATCGATAAGAGGTTTTTCAACAGGAATATGTCCATCAAATTCTGATTTTAACATGTCAGATAAACCTAAATTCATGGATGCTTTTATATTCACTATTTCATTTAAACCTTCAACAGTATGATGAGCTTTATTATTGACAAGTTTTACCGCTTGTTTAAACAACATAAAATCTACATTTTTTTTACTTAATAACGGATATTCTTCTAAATGAATAATAAGTTTACTTAAACCTTTATTTGAATCTATTGAATAATTAACCATTTCACGATTTCAAGCTAAATGTATAGAACCTATATCTACACCACCTAAATATTGTTGTAGTTTATACAATAAGTTAAGATCTTTTGTGTGTAGGCCTATTTGAAATTTCAATTGGACACGTCAACCTAATTTACGTGTTTTATTTTTATCTACTATTATACCAAACGAACCCTCACCGTCTATTAAACCAGATCAGACGCCAGGATTTACAATAGTAGAATCATAAACAGAATTATAGGTAGAAAATTTTTTTAAATCGAATAGCTTAGACAGGGTTTTGACATGGGAATTTCAACCTTGTCTCTGGTTGAAACTGAGTATTACACCTCTATTCCTTTCGGAACCCCTTAGAGTACACCTTAAATTAACCAAGCTGGGCTCAATTAATCAACTGCCGTCTACTCGTTGCTCTTTTACAGCTATACTGTTTAGTATAGTTGACTTAGATCCGCGATTGTCCATTTCGTTTTCACTCATCTTAAGACTTATTACCGTACCTGAGTAATTACTTCAGCCACTCATACATTTTCATTTAGAGCTTGGTACCTTAAGCTTTAGGAGTTCCCCGGAGTTTGACAATTTACCCCCATAGACACGTTTTCCCCTAACGTGGCCCCGTGGGTCATGACTCATATAACCTATGGAATATATATGAACTAAAGAAGAAACAATTAATACAGGTATTAGCATAGAAACTGTTAAAGAGTCAAAGCTAAAACCTCATAATACATCAAGTGATTCTGAATCAACTCATTTAAATAATATGATGGAAACAGGTATATTGTTTAAACCTACCTCAAAAAAACTAAATAAGGCTAACAATGTTGTTACTATTACACACATACATGTAATTAAGTGTGCTCCGCTAACCCCTACTTTTCTACCAAAAAAACCGGAAACTATTGAACCTAATAAAGGTAAGATAATTATGGCTAAATACATTATTTATGTTCTATTGCTATGCTTCCTCTTAATCTGTAAAAAGCTACTAATATACCCAGGCCTATTGCAGACTCTGCTCCGGCTATTGCTATTACATATATAGCATATGTTTGTCCTAATATATCATCAAAGCTAAGTGAGCTTACCAGTATTAAAAATGTAATAGCTAAAAGCATTATTTCTATGGATATAAGCATTAAAATTATATTTTTTCTATTTAAAACAAAACCTAATATACCTATTAAAAATAATATTAGTGATAAATTCATTATTATATAGTATTACGAAAAAAAATGTAAGTTTACAAGTAAACACTTGTTTTACAAGTATTACTTAGGTGCTTGTTTTATAGCGAGAAAATGCACACACGTCTACATACACAAAGCATCATTTTTTTTTTATCATAATAAAAAAAACCAAAATATTATACTTCGTAATATTTCATTGCTAAATAAGGCATGCAAATCACGCTTGTAACATCAGAAGATAGACAAGCCAAGATTCCTGATACCACCTGTAAGGTTACGTATTAATGATTGTAGGACACTGTATAGTTATGTGTGATCAATCTCTGGTGGTGGCTAGGTCCCCAGCTATAGGGGCAGAACATGATAATGACAATTTGGGTGCGTAGCGCGTAGCGCGTAGCAGCAATCCTCAGTAAGACAAGGGTTTGTATCGCCACAATTTGGATGACAAAACCCGTAGCAACACAAACTGGACGAGACTGCGTAACAATATGAGCAACAAGAGCATGAGCAGAGTTAGCAGATCGATGGATCGAAGGGTAGCAGAGTGGAAATCGTTTTACAAGTGTAACAAGTGAAAATTGATCTACAAGTGGAACAAGTGGAGATCGATCTATCGACCATTCATAAGTTGTATTGTATTCCCTTCATCGTATGCAGAAACGATAATGGCACTGTGGCTTATTGACCGTGTGTAGCAACGACAAAACTCTGTGGCTTATTGATCATGTGTAGCAACGACAAAACTCTGTGCATTGTTGATCGGGAGGGCCCAGACTAGATTGTCCTCACGCTCCGTTAAACTATATCCATGTTTCGCCCGTTTATTTTCACGCTCCGCCCGATTATCCCACGATCCGTAAGACTAACTTCTACCAAACTAGTCAAGTCCAAAGTCTGTAAGACCCCACCCATGATCTACAAATTAAAGTCCATGGCATGCAAGACCCAATCCATCAATTAAATGGATGGCTAGCAGCAAATTCATCCTCTAAATAAACTGCAAATACATTTTCCAAACAAATTGCAAATCCATCTTTCACATGGGCTGCATGTGCAGCATCAATATAAGCATAAAAAAAATCTACATGACCACATACGAATAAATAAGGCCGAGTCATCTAGAGGCTTTAAGGATTTAATTGTATTTGTTTTTTCTACACACTGATAGACACAAGGTATTACCTCCACCGACACAAAGGCAGAAATATATGCACAAGGTACTACGCCCCAACCCCGCGTAACACAGTGACAACAACCAGATATTTTGCCTCCTTGCTTTTTATAATCTTATATGGCAACAACCCTAGCTGTAAAGCTAAGATACAAAAGGTTAATTAATTATGTAGATGCTCATACTAATAAACATTATTGTTGGTATAATATCATATAGTTTTACATACCACCATTACAGTATTTTAACAATTATATAGTAAAATTTAATATGTATACAACAGGCATAATATTTTATCATTAATTTACCTTTATACTTATATTTTTCGATTGTTATTTTTTCTATTTAACTTTTTACTTTGCACCAATTTCTGGTGTTGGTATCCAAAATGGTATAGCTTTACTATACCAATCTTGATCTCAATAGCTTTGCTAATGCTCAGAAAAGTCATATGAATATTACATATAACCACCTACATAGTAAACATCGTTTATTATATTACCTTTTTAATGTTAAATTTATAAGTTAAACTGTTAAATTTATAAGTTAAACTGTTAAATTTATAGGTTAAACTGTTTATTGCTATCGTTTAATATTTGTCTACTATCAATAGATAATGCTTTCTTACCCAATTCAAAGGCAAAGCCTAAAGTTAAAGCTAAAAGAAATACTAACATAATAGTTAAGCCATAAACACCATTTGTATAAGCACTCACCAGATATGGATACACTAGTAAAATTTCTAAGTCAAACAGCAAAAATAACAAAGCAAATATGAAAAAAGATATACTGAATTGTGTTCTATTTTGTCCTAAGAATGAACTAAACCCACATTCAAATGCACTGTCTTTTTCCTGGTACGGGTTATGAGGAGCAAATACTAAATTTACAGCCAATAAAACAAAACTTAATAAAGGTATAAATAAAAAAAAAAAAGTTGTACTAGACATTTAAGGGTTAAACATTATAATTGCAAGTACACTTGATAATCTTATAAGTATATTAGTTACAAATATAAATAATAACAACATTAAAGTTAAAATAGAAATAATAATGGCTAAACAAGATGATAAAACTACATTATCTATTTTAAAATATATATCACTTGCTTTATTGCTGGCATACTTCAGTAAAACACCATTTCCTAAAACATTAATGTATTTAGATGTATTTAAGCCGTTACTTGTATATATTGTTTCAGGTTTACTGTGACATTGGATACTACCTTGTAAAGTTTTACCTGCGTATTTTTTATTTACCTTGTATTCATGTACATCAAAAAACATTTGTTTAATTATATTTAAGTAATAAACAGCACCAATAACACTAGTTAATATGGCTACAAAAGTTAAAAATACATAGCCACTATCTAAGGCAGCAGACAATACCATCTGTTTTGCAAAAAAGCCTACAAGAGGTGGTATACCTATAAAAGAAAATAAAGTGATGGCTAAGCTTAAAGCTATTACAGGGTTAAGGTCAAAATAACCCTTTAGTTGAGTAATAAGTTGTATAGGAGAGTTGTTACTATCTGGTAAATTGTTATATTCTATTTTGCTAGTATCTTTATTTGTAAAGGGATATAAGGAAAATCCTATACTAACTAGCAGGACAAATGCATTTAAGTTTGAAATAGAATACTGCATTAAATAAAAGATAAAGGCTTGAACAGATTCTAAACTGTTTATGCTTAGAGCTAAAAGTATAAAACCTAGATGTGAGATAGTACTATATGCAAACAACCTTTTTATTCTAAATTGTGTTAAACCTAAAACAGCACCTATTATTAAAGATAAAAATGAGCTAAATAATAAGCCAGAGGTTCATGTAAAATTAAAAACAAAATAAAAATTACTGGTGTAATGTACTAATTCTAATAAAAAAATTAAGATAGAAATTTTAGGTATTATTGCAACGAAAGTCGTTACTATAGTAGGGATAGCATCGTATACATCTGGACTTCAAAAATGAAAAGGAGCTGCTGATATTTTAAATAAAAACCCTACCGACATTATTAAAAGAGAAATGTTTAAGTAAAAAGGTTTATATCAATCTAACATAGTACTTGCATATTCATTTGCTACGCTAGATAAGCCTGTTATTATGTAATAACCATCTAGACTTGTTGTACCAGAATTTGCGTATAATAAGCTTGTGCCTAATAATATTAAGCATGATGATAAACCACCCAATAAAAAGTAAGTAAGACCAGCTGATGTAGATAATTCAGAGTTTCTGTAAATTGTAGCAAGCAGATATAAGCCATAACTTTGTAGCTCTATACATAAAAAAATTGAAACAATGTCACTAGCTGAAACTAAAAAACTACCCCCTATTATTGTAAATAGTATTATTAAAGGGTATTCTATTATCCTGTATTGTTGTCCCATTTTACTTATTAAGTTTGTATCATAAATAAATATAAAAGGAGAATATACAGAATTTATAGAGTAAGGTAAAACATCAGTATATGCAGAATCTTGAGGTAAAAGTTTTCTAGGATAAAAAGCAGTTAGTAGAAAAATAATTGCGCTTAGTAAGAAAAGAAAAAGATGAAAAACATGTGTAATAGGTGTAACATGCAATAGACCGCCATATATACCCAAACCCTTGTCTAAAAAAGACATATTTAAGTTATTTGATGTTATGAAACAAGAGCATAATAAAATTATTATGGTTTCTCTGGAATAAAGTATAGATTTTTCTCGTCTAAACGTGACGGCATTAGATAATAACAAAAATAATATAGAGAAAACAGCCATTGTTTTTGTAGGATTTAAACCTACCTATTTTTGTTGCAAACCATTAACTTATAAAAACAGAAAAAAATTAAGATGTCACTATTAAAAGACATTAAAGGAAGACATGTTGACGGTTGTGTTTAGTAGACATAAAAATATATTTATATATTTTAAATAAATGTAAGGTATTAGTATGTATATTATTAGACCAATTAAAATATGAAATGCATAAAATGTAAGTACATAAACTAACATAAAACTGCCCCTCTTGCCTCTGCTGATCCTTCATCTTTTTCAGCGGATGCTTTTAAATAGCAGAGAAAATAAGCAACAGCAGAATAAAATAAGATAAAATATGAAAATAACCGGGAGATAAACTCGAATTACCATTATTAATGGATGAAATTAACGTTTTAACCAGTTGAACTATCATTTTTTTTTTTTTTACTCTATTAATCATGTACTTACCTTTAAACAACTTATCTTTATTTGTGTAATTTAATAATGTAGCATGGTTTACTTTCAATTATTAGGCAGCAGTGCGAATAGAATTATAATTTTTAGTATCGTTTGTTTCAAAATTTTTAAGGCTAACGATATGAGATGTGGACAGCAATTAGTTGGTTTTAGCTAAAGGAAATAATACTACATCTCTTCTTGCTTTTATTAAATTGCACAAAGCTTTATCGCTCAACTTACGCGATTTAAATAATGTTTATTAAGAATGTTTTAAATGTAAGCTAGATCTTGCTGTAGTTAACATGTTATATTCAGGTTTAAAATAATCAATATTAAATTGCTCTCTTTTAATAACATCAGGTCTAGCACAAACTTCTAATATCTCCAGTTGGAAATTCTCATGTCCGTGAGCCAGCACAGCATTGTAAATTTTACTTTTATATTTTGAGGTTCTATTAGCTAAGTAATTTAAAGAAAAATAATTGCGGAGTCGTTAGCTTAAGTTAACAGAGCTTCCTGCGTAACATTTACCGTTTATTTTATTAACTCACCTATAGACTCCACATATTTGTTTATAGTTTTGTAATATCTTATTTTTATTACTTAACGCGTCATCGTATATTATAATATTATTTAAATCATAGTTTTGCTTTTTTTAGATTTGTCTCGAAATCTGAAATATTTCGGCTTTTTAAATTTATATTGTTTAGTGTGTTTTTTATCATGAGCCAGAGGAGAAATTCGAATTCTCGTATTTAACGCATGAAATTAATGTTCTAACCATTTGAACTACTCGGGCTTTAAATTTAGCATTACTAAACGTTTATAAATGAAAAAAAAAAGCGCTTGTTATGCTTTAATTTTTAGTTAGGTATTTTAACTATGGGTGGATACCCTGACTTGAACAGGGAACTTACTGTTCCACATACAGTCATTCTACCATTGAATTATAACCACCTATATTAGCTCATATACTATACTTGTAACTTGCCTTTAGATTATTACAGTAGGACGTAAGGCATGCTTAATTATCTAAATATGTATCTTAAATACCTCAGTATAGTTTAAACCTAAAAAGCAATATTAATATTACTTAGTTTTATGTTGGAGTGGTTCGAACACTCAATAATAAATACCAAAAATTTATGACTTGCCTATTAGTCTACAACATATATTAACGTTAGTAAAGTATTATACTAGTAAAAAATAAAACAGTATAATTAAAAATTGCAATGTAAATAAAAAAAATATATATATATAATATAGATCTAGATAAAAAGATAGTACTAATATAATATAGGTCTAGATAAAAAGATAGTACTAATATAAAATAATTATAATTATAATAAACTGTGTTTAGTGATTATTAGCTTCTATATTAAACGTAACAACTGTTTAAGGTAAATCCGACTTGAACGGATAAGATATTTAAATCAAATAGTCCTAAACTACTCATGTCTACCAATTCCATCACTACCCTATTTTTAATATTTAATTAATTAAATAAATACAAAACTAATATATCATTATTCACATATATTATTGTTCACTGCTAATTGCTTATTTTAGGCAATGCAAGCACGTTTATTTATTTTTTAGCCAATAATTAATTTTTATTTTTATTATTACACTTAATTTCCTGGTTACACAAGCATAAAAACAGTTATTTATTAGTTAAAGTTTAAATTAAAGCTAAGAGTATAAAATTTGTAGTATTTAATTACACCAGTGTTTTGCTTAATACTTTATATAAAACCGTAAAAAAGTTCTTATGATTTTTTATATTTAACTTATATATATAATTTATCCTGACTATATTTAATCCTGACTATGTTTTAGCCTTACTATATTTTATCATATATATTTATACTTATCTAAAGATTAAATGCCCAAGATAAGATTCGAACTTATAACCTAAACATCTTCAGAGTTCCGCTCAACCAGTTGAGCTTCTTAGGC